>OZ007568.1:72064850-72112350 GCA_963931925.1 Onchidella celtica
GTCAGGGCGCCATGCCCTAGGTTTTGGGCAAGGACCAAATTGAACGCTTGTCAAAATATAATCTCCCGTGCTCCAACTTTTCAAAAGAAGCAAGGGCAACAACGACAACAACAACAACAACAACAACCACAAAAATGATTGTAATTTGCCGACATAATGCTATTTTCATACGATTGACGGAAACTTGAATAAACACAAGATATCGATAGATAGGAGACTGGGCAAGATAAGCTGACACCTAAGGAAATATATGTTATACTTTTTGAGACTGTCTTTCAGGCTGTACAACTGAGCAATGAGCAAATAAAAAAAAAAATGCAGCACGGTGAAGACTCCCATACACATTTTTTTTTTAATGCAATAAAATTAATTCGGGCTTTGGACATGTTATAAGGGCTGGAGATCAGGAGAAAGTTGCCCTTTCTTTAGCGACAACAAAAAACAAAAGAGAAGAAAGTTCTGCTTTCATTGATGCTACGCATGATTCATCTTCACCTCTGTCTACTCAATTACCACTACGCAAAATTATCTGTGATGTAGGAAATTTATTTAAGAGATGACTTAAAGCTGACCAAACCCCTCCTTTTTGCAGTTGGCTTATGATTGTGGGGCCCACCTTGTGTACGCCTCTGCGTATTCAATTACCACTACAATCTGCTTTCCACCCCTCCCCTCCCTCGCCTACCATCATTATTCATCACACATCACACATCAGGCATCAGACATCAGACATTCAGACATTTCTCTGCTGGATGACGAAAGACATCTATTTTCTATCCACAAACTGTATACGTTCCTTGTCATGGCTGCTAACGGTTAAATAGGAGATTCCCTAAGACAGGACAGAAGATGGGTTATTCATGACAACACCCTTGATATTGTAAACTGGTAGCCAGAATCCAGGCTTTTGAGTCACGGATGTCGTGATGATGTTCACTGGCATTATTTTACTGTACCACCACTGTTTGTGGTGACTCAATTCCATTTTGATGTCGTAATCCAAATCGAAAGATGAAATTTTCAAACGTTCTACTAACATTCAGCTCATAAAAAAGTAAGTAGTAAATAAAAAGGGTCAACCTGACCAAAAACGAGTTCGACGATTGAAATTAATGAAAGTAACTATTAGTAATCAAAAGATGATGATGGTGACGATGACGATGACGTAAAAATAAAAGAGAACAGGAAAAAGCTTGAAGAATAACATCAAAATAGTGCTGTATACTGAGGAAAGTTTTCTACACACAATCAGATTAGAAAATATTAAATGGGTTTAAATTAAAATCAAACACCGTCCATGTCCCTCTTATTAATTTATAACGATTCGGGCAGCGGTCCCGGGCAGTCAGATGGCAGACAGACCAAAGATCTCAACAGGGCGAATGGGAGACAAAAGACAAGAACTGAACTCCCTTCAAAAAGACTGAACCAGATGGTAGATGGCTTGTGACAATAAGACGCGTTAATTAAGAAATAGCATGTTCTTCCTCCTCTAGCCTCACGGGTAAGCACCGGTCATTCACGTGGCTCTCACGCAGTGGACACGGGTTGTTATATATCATAATTAATCTATATGCCCGTGTAAGGGTGACGTGATCGGATGTGACACATGCAGTCTAATCTCCGCACCATCATGCCATACCCGGCAGACAGCATCCCAGTTTTAAAATCCGTGTAATTGGTAAGCTTCCAGTACCGGTGTAGGTAACATAACTATTATTAACCGAACTGTCAGGTGAAATGAAATAATTATTCATTATTTCCTAGCCTGTAATGAGAGTTCGTGTAAACCGCTTTCCATGACTCCGCCCTCGGCTGTGGTGATGCTGATTCTATTAAGTCAGCGAGGAGCAAAGCCGTTACACTAATGCTGTTATGATTGATTTTGCTACAAGCCCTACTGTTACTTCAGTTGACTTTGCTATGGCCCTTAGTACCCAATGCCTTCGACGTTTTCACTTGGTCTGAATACAACACAACTGCTTGGACTGACTTTCTACAAATCTCAGTACCAATGTTATAATCGATTTTTCTATAAGTCATAGAACCAATTTCTTATTTGATTTTGCTACAATCCTTAACCCATATTATACCAGAATTCTTTTTCGAAACGCCTTTTCAAATTTGTTTTCTTTTCTATCTTTTCAGGTAACATTTATCACATATGTGTGATATTTCGGTGAAAAAAAGAACAACCCGACAACAAAATGAA
This sequence comes from Onchidella celtica, assembly GCA_963931925.1. Lineage (NCBI taxonomy): Eukaryota > Metazoa > Mollusca > Gastropoda > Systellommatophora > Onchidiidae > Onchidella > Onchidella celtica. The sequence goes on from OZ007568.1 coordinate 72,067,063, forward strand.
AAACAGAAACAAAAAAACCCTGTTTGATTGTTTTATATTTGGTAACACCTATAGCTATAAATTCAGCTGCCGCCTAGTAGGGGGCGCATGTAGGAGATGGGTAAATGGTAAATGGTCTAGTTATTTTGCTACAAATCTTACTCCCAACGCTTTAGCTGAGTTTGCCAGGTGTGTATTCCTGACTCATGTACCGTTAGCGACTTACTGAGAAAATCAATTAGTCTAATGAAAAACTTCAAGGACTCCCCCCCCCCCCCTTTTCTTTATCTTATACAATTACAGAGCAGATGCTGCTGTTTTCTATGTAGGACTAATTTGTTCCCTTTATACAGACCATTAATCACACGATTTCCATGCAATACTAAGACTTCACATTCAGATTACGATCAGTCTTTCTCAGTTTCAGTCTCTAGATATTTCTAATCTTACGTTCGCCAAATGGAACTGAACAGTTCTGCTGATGTCACGCAAACTGGAAATCTCAGAGACACAGGGCGCAGGTCTGATGCATTGGGAACAATCCTGACCAGACCAAGATTGAAGGATACTGTCTGGCATGTCTCTGATTGCCCTCAGACCTACTCAAAATTATGCGGAATCGCTTCGACAGGGACAGTTTCCAAATGAAAGAGAATGGAAAAAAATACAGCTGAATATTCGGCTTCACTGTGACACCTATTCCTAGCTGAACACTTCGAAATTATGGTCATTACCCAGAGGAACATTTGCGTGATCTTTCGCCGTAATGGTGACAAAATATGGTTTTGGGGAGTCGGGTGGGGGGAGGGGGTGAGGGATAGAGCTCAGAAATGAACATTGGGTGCCAAATCCTCCCCCCCCCCCCCCCCGTTTGTGTATCTGCCCGTTAATGTCGGTGCGACTTCAACATTCCCAGTTCACTTCCAAATGCAACCAAAGACTGGCTATTGCTGGAGCAAAAGAAAAATGGTTTCCGAGGTGGATGTTATACAAAGCTGAGGCGCTCTAGGAAAATGGTCCACATGTCGCGCTGGGCACCTTCAAGAGAGAGGCAAAAGTAGGTGGATTGGAACTTCCCGGTCCTATCAGTTTTCGGCCGACATGGACTCCTCAGTCATTTCTTTATGGGCTGGATTAAGACTGTTAGAGGCCTTCGCACTTAAAAGATTTTGGTGCCCCCATATGCTGTAGATGTACTTCAAAATATAAACAAAAATATACCATAAAATAAGTGATTCAATTAAATATGTAAAAAAAACAAAGCGATTCTTACACGCCAGCAAAGACTTTATTTTGAAAAATTTATTGCGGGGGCTCAGCTGCACCATTTGCCGTTTTGCACCAAATGGTCCATGATAAATCCGGCAATGAACATTTCTATGGTACACCCCCCCCCCCGCCCCCTTTCCCCTGATGCCCTAAGCATGTGCTTATTTTGCTAATAGTTAATCCAGGCCTGGTCACCTTACAGCCAGCGGGATGATCAAATTAGGCTAGTGGGGGGGGGGGGGGGAGGGGGGTAGGCTCTCTATAATTATCTACTCTACGTCTTTCTAGGGTCACAACCGAGCACATTCAAATAAGTTTTGAGAATGACGCAACTCCCCCGTCAAGATGCAAGTTTTCTGTATCATTCCTGCTGCTAATAACATGTTTCCGGACTAATTCCTTCAACTGCTCTAAAGGCTTATCACCGTAAAGACTTTAAATCTTATCGCTTTACGCACTGCAAAACAACGCCGTTGTCAGATGTATAAAGTTAGACCCCTTCGACAAAAACCTAACTTTTTATACAGATTTGTAAGGTTTCCTTGAAAGGTTAATGCTCTCCAATGCCGCCTCGTACATGCCCCGACTTGATTAATCCTAACTCTCGTTATGTTGTTCGCGAAAAGAAAACACAACAAAAAAACGACCACAAACTATTCTCAAACCTCTTACTCTACCTCCTCTCTCTCTCCTTTTTCTTTTCTTTTCTTTTTTTTTTCCTCATTTTTGCAGCAAGGAAGATGAAGCCCGAGTAATTCAGCTTTAATCTGGCGAATATCTCGTGGTCCGAAGGTTCCTCCATAATGTAATCCGCCCCCAGGATAATTTGGTCACGACCCTCCAACCCCGTTCTGGCATGTTTGTTCACCCTTGGCATTAAAAACCGATAAAATTCCTCATACTGGTACAAATTTATGAAAGACAAAAATAATCCCACGGTCTCTTTTTTGGAGAAATAATTTTGTTTGTTTGTTTGTTTACTCATAGAACTAGCTGATTCTTTTCTGTCCCAATCTCAGGCGTGTTTGGACTGTTTAAAGTGAGTGCACACGATGCACATTGGTATTTAAACAAGCAAACAAAACCCAGCGCCAAATAAAAACAACAACAACAACAACAGCAGCAACAACAACAACAACAACAACAACAACAAAACCTAAACACCGTTTCGCTGCCTAGTTTTTTTTTTTTTTTTTTGGCACAATAATTATATTGTGAAACTGAAAGGCGAAATTTTTGGGCTACGTCATAAAACACTGAATGAAATTTTCTGCTTGAAGATATTATTAAAAGGAAAGAAAACTGAATTATATCAATATTTTCAAAGAAGGGATTTTTATCACTGTGAATACACAAATCCGTTTTGATATTTGATTTATCATTTCGCAATCCTCCAAGTTAAGAATGAAATTCTCGAGGAATATTCGCATTTTTTCGGCAGATTTAAAGTGAATTTTGAGCTCATTACTCAAATCTCAGGAAACTGCAGCTTTTATACCAGTCTTTTTTGAGTGTTTGTGGGAGTAATCCACATCTGACATCGCCGTGAGTACACCGGCATTGACATAGCTTCTGCTTGCTACAACTCTCAACGTATGAGAGGCCCAATATTGACCGTCTGTGCAGTGTCTTTCATGCATTTTGTGGAGAAAAGAGGGCAGATTCCTTACCTCCTTTCTCTATATTTCATCCTTTATTTTCTATTTCCTTTCAACTTCTATGGTTCAGTCTTTGAGTTTGTAATAGTTTCCCTTAAAAAAAAAAAATATCCTGCATGTTCGATTTTTCTTCACAGCTTTCATTAAGCAAGAGACAGACTGGAGATGGGATTGGAAGTTCAGGGGACAAAACTTTTTTCAACAGAAAATCACATGCGAAAGATGCGTAGAGGCAAAATTCTGTAATTTTCTCTCATTCTTTTCAAAATAGAATGCCACATTCTATCATCGTCTAGTATACCTGTGTTTGCGTGGGCACGCGGGTTTTACATAACTTTTGTTGAAATTTCAGTGAACAGCCTCTCTAGAATATGCGCTAAGATTTGAAAGAAGGTTTTACGAGTGAAAAAGCTGTATTTCTAAAAGTGTCCGTTTTTTACACACCGATTGACATTGAACCGGATGAGAAAAGAATGGCTGAATGGATAATGACTTGGATGATAATGTTGACAACAATGTTATAAAAAAGACGAGCACAAAAACGGTAAGATTACCTTGACGAGGTGAAACAGAGTTCAAGTTGTAATACACAACATTATATATATCTATGACATTCGTTGCAGAAACACCAGTTTTTCATGCTTGAAATTCTCCTTCAAAGTTGTGCTCGAACGTATGAAATAATTTGATATATTAAACGAATACACTGTCATTTTTAAAAACAGAGAAACGCAAGAGTGTAGGACGAACAGCTTGTACGCAGAACTCTTAAAGATTGCCTTTCCAATTATTTCAAGTGAGCCAGATTTTGTACCTAGTTGTGATTTAACCCTTTCGCTGCCAAGCTCAAATGTCCTGCCTTCCCTCAGACTACTAGAATAATGGATTATCGGGTAGAAAGACAGCAGGAAGTAGTAAAGCTAGGAGTGGAAAACATGCCGGAAGAAAGTCGGCCGATATATCGGCCACGCCGCCTTTTTAACATGTGTTCTAAATCTTTATTTTGGGAGGTTCGCTGCTCTTCGCATTTACACGCAGTGTTAGAATGAAACGACAGGGCTGTTATATTATGGGCCGTTCAGCAGTCTTCTGCAACATTATGATGGGCCGATATATCGGCAGCAATAAGGTTAAATTACAAATCTGTTTTTATTTTCACGCTGCACGGGCTAATCCGTCCTGTTTGAAAAATGAACAAAATTGTGCGTGGGAGCTTGAAAACAATCCTCTTAAATGTCAACATATCACACAAAAATACGGGTATTTCGCGTAGCAGGAGGCAATGGAAATGATCACGTCTCAGAAAGTAATAACTGTTCATCTTGTCATGATCATCTGTCGTTACATATTTCTCAAACTCCTGTCCCACCCACGTATTTCTCTAGCCGGACTTTGTTTCATTTCCATTTCTTACATTACATTAAGGTAATAACTGAAGAATACGGCTTTAGCTGCAGGCTTTCCAGACGTAATAATGCTTTTGAGCATATTAGTCTGCAGGGCACTTAAAATGTAAATGGCTCTCAGATGTTCCAGCCAGTCATCCACCCATCCATCCACCCACCTACTCCTCCGTCCGTGCATCCGCCCATCCATCCATCCACCCACCCGTCCATGCGTCCGTCCGTCCGTCCGTCCGTCCATTCATCCACCACGTCTGTCCTTTCATCCATCCATCAGTCCACCCATCCATCCACCCAACCAGCCATCCCATGCTCCCTGGATTAACCCCATTTTCCCTGTCTCTCGCCAGCCTAATCACTTTGTTCCTTCCAACAACTTCCTAGTCGCATGGCATTCGCCATCTGTTTGCATTAACCTGTCACAGTGTGTGCTGGGGTCAGCAGAGAGCTGAGTAGTAAGTTAGCATGCACTCATACTCACACTTGGGTGAGAAAAGCTTAATGCGCACGTCGTCGGGCTCTTGTTTGATATGAATGTGGACTGTCAACAGCCTTGGTCTTGGCCATGAGCCATTTCCAGCTTCAGCTTTCCTCAGATATCTTGGGAAAACATTTCGACAACAAGACAGCTCGCCTTTAGCACTTTAAATGGAACACTATCCCGGGCAAGCTGTCCATGCCGGGTGGTAATCCCGGGGAAGAGTAAAGGGAATGTCAGAAAGGGAGCAGATTACACTCCCCCTCCCTCCACCTGAATGTTGATCATATTCCACTACAAAGGCAGGCACCACTCTTAAGCCCTCCTTGCATATTCTTCTGTCAATCCAAAAAATAAGTTTTCTCTTTCTAAATCTCTCTCTCTGGCTTCTGGCAAATTTTTCTCTGGTACTGAAATACGACATTCAAAATTAATGAGGAAAGTTCTCAACAGCCAGGGCCCATTCTACTTATTAACCGGACTGACTATTATCTGGCACATTTTTTACGTCGAATCCACTTTGCACTGAACAAGCAGCCTCTGATCGCCACGTTTCTAATCGGCTTTAAAATCTCCACTGTCTTTCACAGACTTCAAAGTAAACTATCGCTTCTTACTATATTATCGCGAATGGTTGGTGGGCACTCCTGGTAGGGTCTCTTTCTGCCCTCTCATCCTGATATATTCTGTGTATCGTCTTGCTTCTACTGAGCACAATATCGTGTCGGCGTGCTCTCTGCAAACTCAAACTCTTTCCTTCTATAGCTGTCTGTTTTCCTTCTTTCTCTCTTTTTTTTTTCATTCTTTCTTTCTTCTATCTTTCTTTCTTTTTTTCCTTCTTGCCGGGTGGTTAGTGAGCGCTTCTGGCAAAGTCTCCACTGGACCCATCATTCTGTTCCATTCCCTCTTTCGTCTTGCTTGTTCCTAGCACATTGTGAGCGTTATCGTGTCGACGTGCCTCCTCAACATTAATCACATCATTTTCCCAATTATTCAGAAAACGGTTATTCCGGACTCGGGCAGTGTATTTTGGCTGTCCGATGTAAACGGCTTGTAAACTTTGACTGGGCGTTGGTTCATGCTATTATTTATTTTTTTATTTGTTTATTATTTGGCTGTTATTACGGGACCGCTGCACGTTACATAGAAAGCTATAGCTGAGCAGTAATTGCTATCGGTGAAACAATGAAATCCCGAGCATTATTACAGAATAACGTTAAACCATGGACATGACGTTCCCTCTAATTTTTCCAAACCCCTGAACGAAACTTTGATGCCTCAAGCAAAAATATTTCGAATTCAAAGCTGGTGCGTGAAATTCCCAACTTTTTGTGCAACATTTTGATGTGCACGGCACCAATACATTGACTGCCCAACCGCGCAGCTTAGAGGGAACACAGGACATGCCAGTGTGAACCGACATGTCATAATACGATCAGTTGCTAGGTAAAACAAACTTTACGTGCAAGGAAAATCATAAATTGAACTGTTGAAGACTTCGGCGAGGATAAATCTTCGCAATTTTCACCCCTGGCCGTAAACACCAATACAATACCAGAGAAGGAAGCTCTTTTGTCAAGTCAATGCCATTTGCACATTCAATCACTTCTGGTCGCCAATATAGTAGATTTGCCGGGGAACAGCTTGATATTGAATATGACAACGAAAATGACATCGAGGTCAGAAGTTCAATATATTGGCCCAGAGCAGAGGGGAGTCCCAAGCCAGGAGCTCTACGCTAGGACTCGTGGGGACTCGAGCAATGCATTTCGGCTCTCCGGTGTAAACGATTTGTACGTTTTGACTGGGCTTTGGTTCATGCTATTGTTTATTTATATCTTTTATTAGTTTATTATTTGTCTGTTGTTACGGGATCGTAGTATGTTACACAGAAAGCTATAGCCGAGCAGTGAATACAACCGCGTATTTTCACCATTTGGCTCTGCAATTAGACGGTCTCTGGTCCCTAACAAGAACCTTATAGCTTATTATTTACATGTATTTGTCTTGATCACATTCATACTCTCTCTGTGAACACTCTCCCAATCCAACACCAAAACACTGGAAGAGATCCAGGGCCAGGAAGGTTAAAAACAAGTGGCTTAGGCTAATGGAGGTCAAATTCGTGCGGGCTTAAGTTACCAAGGAGCTTCAGCGTCGCCCTAAAACCAAGGCATCGAATGAAGGGGACCCAGGCGCTACAGAGTCCAGAAATTTCACTTCCAATCAGTGCAGTGCTAACAAAGTAATACCATCCCAGCTCATTTAGACTGGTATCTTCTATGGGAAAACGGGACATAGTTGTAGTAGTTTTACCATACTATTACGATGGCAAAAAAGGAGGCTACGCCAGACACTTATAGAGAACACAAGCTACTGCACTGAATGGATGTTTTGAAGTGAAATCTTTTGTTTCGTAATGCAATCAATGTTCCGTACAATTTTCGTGTCAACAATGTTAAGTGGTCAGATCCGACTGCCATCGAATCCTAAAGTCCCCATTTCTCTGACTTTCATGTCTTAATGAGATGGCCATTAACCATTCAGCAAATGTGGTAGAATTAAACAACGTCAATACGATAACAACAAACTTAGAAACAATGAGTTGTTTTTCTCCGTTCATTATATAAGAACCAACTTCCGGCGCCCCAGGTGATTTTTTTTTTCATTTCCCACTTTCATTTTGGTGCAATCTTGTTTACACTCGCTTGTGAAATTCTTTGATCTCGGAGAGGGGTCAAACTGAAGCCTGACAAGGCTCCCCTGGCTTGAGTTTATCTAGCCGTTCTCTCAAACTAAACCTTTTCTCACTGCAAGGGGGAGGAGGGGGTTCATTCGTAAGAAAAAACGGTGACATAATTATTCTGAAATTCCTATTTGAAATTACTATGAATGAAACAAATGGACAGAGTTGATAGATATGTAGAACTTGGAAAATCCCACAGTTAACTGTATGGATGAGACCCATATTGCCGGCAGCAAAATAACGACAAGACGTAATGTTACAGGATCTCTCCAATTAAGGCCGCTGTTTCACAGAAACAACATTATAACTAGGAATAAAACAAACCCTATCCTTCTCGGTTTAATTGGAATCTCTGGCACTGGAAATACCATCTTCTCTCCCTTCTTCCAACCTCCTCTCAGCTCTTGTAATGTAATCTAGTAGCAAAACAGCAAGGAATGATCCGAAAGGATTTTCAAAGAGGCCTTGGGGAAGGAAGTGGAGTAAATTTGTTTACAAAACTGAAGAACAAATTGAGAAATGGTTGAGAATTTCTCGAGTCTTGAAGGGCTCTCCATCTTCATGTCAGAATCTCACAAATGGGAAATGCAGGGCGGGTGTGGAGGTGGGGAGGATTGATCAAACTGGGGTAATCTAAAACGACAGGCAGCAGCGATTGACGTCAATAATTTCGGTATTTCCGGCAATGACTTCCTATCAGAAATTTGAGCGAAAGATAATGGACAAAATGACAGGTTTTATGACCAGATGTCTTTGGACCATATTGGAAAACGGTAGATTACCAGGTCTAAACGATGGCGAAAATTCCGACGGACTAAAGGGAGTCCGGCACTGGTGGATGAATGCAATGTATAACTACAATCTAATCTACTGAAAGCTGCGATACCATTAAGGCTGTATTTTGACCCACAGCTAAATGAGTCAAGCTGTTTTACCTCAGTTTTGTAGACTGTAGCGTTAAACAGGACCTAGTAAGGCTGAAACAAATCTGACTCGTTAATTCAAGTATTACAAAGACATAACAGAGAAAATCTTGAGTTGTGTCCACTGCTCAGATATAGTTTATTGTATAACACGACACGGTCCCCTAACAACAACCTTCATCCATAGGAAACTCAAGTCTGAGTCAAACTGGCACAAACTAGACTTAACTCAGAGAGCCAACGGTCTCTCGATGAACCTGAGATGGAATGTAATAAAATGAGTAGCTGCCCAACAAAATGAAGCACATTTCGGCACTGCCCGATTCGAGAAAATCGTTAAAAGGCATCACAGGGTCAGTTATATCGATTTTTCAGTATTTTTGAAAAGTTTAAACTCTTTACTATTCCTTTTCAAAATGATAATCCTGTTAGAGAAGGGTAAATACCTCAAAACTGATTTGGAATCGAGTCACCATCAATAATTTTGATGAAAAGCTGAAACGTTAAAAGCGTTTTCCTTTCAAAACTGTTGTTCTATCACTTCTTGCCTTTGGGAGGCCATATCTTCTCTGCTAATTAAATTACAGCAATAATTTTTTTTTTTGCCAAATGAAAGGCCTTTGATCTATTTAGTGATACTAGTATCTCAATACCACCCAAATGCACGACGTGCCTCATTTTGTCGGGCAGCTACACAAATGCACAATATAGAGGAGTGTAAACGGTGACGGTGACTAAGGTGAACACTGACCAATAAATTGTTTCGTTTTTTTTATATTATGAGACTTCCCAGAAAACATTTCGTATTTTTGTTACACCAAAAAACGAGCCAGAACATTCTCACCCCATTCACTCATTGCCTATGGGTACGATTTATGTCCGGGACAATATTATATCACCACTCTCATATTAAATCAAAATATTACTGACTCAAACATTTGGTTTCCGAGAGTATGATTTGAGAAAGAGAGCTCATACTTGTCATATTGAATCCAAATTTTAATATCAGCGAAGAGATCTTTAGTGGCACTACAAACATTTCCAATACTATACCAGCCCTCATAAAACACACACCGAGAAAAACCTCCACCACTCAAATCAATGTGATCAAATAAAAGATGTCCACTGATTTGTGCCAGCGTACAACCCCTAGTCTCATTCTAACATACTACTTACAACCAACTATTATCTTGAAACAATCCGTGATAAGTGCAACGGCACCCACCGGCCTGCAAGGAAGACAAAAAACAACAACTCAACCAACTCCCTGAACTGTTCAGCCATTAGCCATACACTTAAAAAAAAAACACCCCATCATTATCATGAATTAAATTAGCCAGTGTCCTGTCCTCTCCCAGCGTCTGCCTGTGGTATATTATCTTGAACAGCATCTCTGATGTTGTTTATTGCTAGATTCTTATCGCATCCACTCACCCAATATATTTGATTGAGATAACTTTTTTAAACATCTGAAGCAAAGACCTCAGACGACTATTAAAATGCAATGAGGAAATGACCTGCTACAGACTGAATGTCTGCGTTATCCCGAATAAGGATCACTATTGCCTTAGGAAAAAAAACGAGAAGAAAAAACTGCAGTTCACATCCACCCGTCCACCTACCATCATCCATACTTCTGTCCGTCCATCCGTTCATCCATCCATCCACCCAATTAGCCACCCATGTTTCCAACTGTCCATCCATCTATCCATCCAATAGTATACCCATCCACCCATTAGCCCATTCATCTATCGAACAGTCTCTTTCTCTCTCTGTGTCTGTTTCTCTCTCTCTGGCTATTTTCTTGTTGTCACATTACGTTGCGTAACATGGGAGTTTCCATCTTTCCAGCGTCAATGAAAGTTCATGAGGATTAAGCGCCCATTAAAACGCATGGGAAGAAGCAATGTGGATCCTCATGGGAGTTTTATAAAAAGCAGATTATTATGCATCATAAATGACCTTCTCTATAATCCCCTCGTAACAACACATTAACAGTGTGACAGTAAATCAGTGTGATCGACATCTGCTTTAGAGTGCAAGAATGGCAAGTGAATAAATACAACAACAAGAAACAAAAATGCCACGACAGAAACATTACAAATAACGTAGCCAAAAAAAAACAAAGAAATGAAATTTTACATTGCCTCTGTGTAAACACAAACAGCTCCCATTCTGCAAATCATTACAGAACCCCAGGCTTGCAACGCACGGAGTCAGGTCCGTTTTTGCGTCGGTTGCGATTCAGACTTGAATTTTCTTTGAATCTACAAGCTAGACAGACTTGTTTTAGTCTTACTAGTGCTCGGTGTATCGTTTCACTGCACAGACCACAAAGCCAGAACAAAACTAACATGACTCAGTGCGCCATGGGTCTAACACCAGCCACGAAACACGACAAGCTCAAGAATGGGTGACGCAATAAGGCCTTGATTGATCTTAATGCCACAGAGGCTCCAACGAGCTTTGTGTCTCGTACAAACCTTTTAAATACGAAGACCTTATTGTGTGCCAAGTAACGTCTGTTTTGCTTCTGAGTGCCAGAATACAGCTGGTCGTGTCCCTCAGATAATTAAGTCCTGGCTTTGTGAGCTCTGTCGTGGCAAAGCCCATGTCTAGTAGATACAAAAAGGTCTTTCCAGTCCATTGTGTCCGAGATATCTCCCAGCATCCCCCCCTGAATTAGGTGGTGCAGTAGTTCAGTAGGTCATCATTATCAACCCACCATCTTAGCTGGCCAAGGCCATGACTAAAACATTAATGATATGATAAAACCAGGGGCGTGAAACATCTTTGCGCCCTCGCCTTATCCCTATCCGCAAATCCTCACCAGTGCGAGTTAGATCCTAGCGTCTTTCCGGGAATTGCCAAAATAAAAGTAAGAAAAAAAAAAACTGTTGCGTAGCGTATCTTTGGTGAGATATAGCCGCCTTGATGCTCAGACGGCTTCTGCACGTCAGGATGGCATGAGATAATAGAAAACGGACCTGCATAAAGGTCACAAGTTTTTCCATCATGAATATGGAGATGCTCAGACATGGCTCAATCTTTCCGACGCGTCCGTAACTTCCTATATAACAACAATAATAATCAATTTCGGCTTAATCGATGCTCTGGCACTCCAGCGCCATTGTTCTCTTGCTTCTTAAAGACAGCCACATAAAAAAACTCAACAAAAATAATGAAGATCACACTTTACATGTGTTGCGTTATTTTGTTGACTCATCCAAGGTTGTAAAATAGAAGATACTTTGTACAGAAATTCAGATCTATGATAAGACTTGAGGGGACAACAAAACAACAACACCACCAAAAAACAGGCGGTTTCCCCTCCTGGTTCAATAAACAGATAAACGATGTCAAAGCATTTTCTACAAAGGCAAAAACTCGACAAACGGGAGATCATACTTCACAGATGTAATTGCGTTCTTTTACAGGCTTATCCACGTTTATAAAATCGGAGATAACCGTGTACAGACATTTAGATCTGTGGTAAGACTTTAGAAAAAAAAAACTGTTTCCCAGTTCAATAAAGAGATAAACGATGGTAAAATATTTTCTACAAAAGCAAAAACTCAACAAAAGCCAGATCACACTTTACATGACATACGACATTGTCTAGTAGTCTTATCCACGGTTCAGTTGCTTTAACTGTTCAATTTTCCAAATTTTTTTTTCTCTTCTTGCGTTTTTCGTGTTTTTTTTTTTTTACTCGAAAAAGGCTGTTGCCGAAATATCCGCCATTTTCTGTCTTCACTTTTAGTTTGCGTTTCATTGTATCGTTTGGGTATTATTTCTAAGGGGGGGGGGGGGGCTTTGCTACATACAACTTTTTCCTTTTGCCAGATTTTGATTTTATACAGTGGAAATGTGTTTTGACAACATATCTGAAAAAAACTGACAAACATGGCAATTGTGGTACTGTATAACGACTTTTGTCAAGTGTAAAGATTATAGACAGTGAGTTTTGAACCACGATCATACATCACTAGGACTAAAACTCTCTCTCCGCGGGACTTCTTACAAGTAGCGCCTGGCATTAGTTCCATAAGGTAAACTGAAACAGAAACCTTTAACAAGCATTGTTTAAACAGGGTCTTTAAACTGATAACATTTTGAGTATCAAATGATATAATATTGAAAGGAAAGACCTGGCGGATAAGTAGTAATGAATCATTGATCCCATTTTCTAAAAACATCTTTTAAATGAAAATGAGAAAAGGTTACTTTTTTTTTCTGCAGAGATTTGATTAGAATCTGTGTCGGAATGGGCGTTCACCAATATTGTGCGGGACCACACCTTAATCCATAATTTTGAATGACCGGAATCCGGGATGTTTTGCACGAACCATAATTTATGGTAATATGAGAGGCACGATTAATGGTGGGCGGCTTGCGTCATTGCTGCAGTGGTCACACCTGGGAGGGGAGGGGAGGGGGGATGGGCGTTTGTCATGTTATTCCGTCTTAACATTCAGCACCACTTAGCAAATATAACATGACATCCATGCAGGGCTATCGTGCTAATTGAAACTGACCAGGCATATCTTGACCCAGACATTAAAAAAGAAGCAAATCCTAGAAAATGTGGTTTTTATCCACATTACTGAGGGTCGTGTGGGTCCTCAGAAACTTGCTGGAATTTATGAGGAACATTTACTGGGGAGGAGCGCGCTCATGTGTCCATTGTCTTTGCTAATGCAGACACGAATATCTGCTAATGTGACGTGACATTTGCATGATTTGAAAACATCATCAGAAATTTTCGTTGCTCTGCCCTGCCTGTCACTCGGTGTATTTGCTGCCAGACATGTCATACAGATTGGCGGCTTTCAAGACTCTCTCTGTCGCTCTCTCTCTCTCTCTCTCTCTCTCTCTCTCTCTCTCTGTCTCTCTCTCTCTCTCTGTCTCTCTCTCGTTTACGACTGTCTCTAGTTCTTTCCTACTTATTCCTCCCTTTCTTATTCAATAACAGAAATGCACTAGCAAACATAACGAGAATAATGGAATGAAGAAAGTTGCAAAAACAAAAAGAAACAATCAAATCAATCGAAAACAAAAACATCAAAATTACGCAGTAACTGAACACATGATACCGGTACTGTAGTTGCAATCTGTGTTTTTGCCGTCGTCAGATATATGTAAGTCTTTGAAAGGGGAAGAGGGGTTGTATACTGTCTTGTGAAATGTCTGGGAGATCATGTGCGCGGTTTCCATTCCTCAACCGACCGACACGCACAAAATAGTGCTACGTGAATATTTTTCATTTGTTTGGTTTTTTTTTTACAGAAACAAAACCCCACCCACATACAATCAATAGGTCTTGGGATCTCACTTTTACAAAGCCCAAGGATATTTTTGTAGTAGGGAAAACCAAGAGGACCACCTTAAGTAATCAGTGCGTAGAAACAACGAATGAAAATTAAGCTGCTTGCTCTTAGCAGTTCCAGATCTTGCCCCAGAATTTCATTAGTTCACAGTGTTGTTCCCCTTGTTTACGCTGTAATGGGAGGCGGCAGTGCGCCCCTTGTGTGGCTTCTTGCGTCCATTACTCGCTGCTCAAGTGCTTTGTCGGGAACAGAAGGTCGGCCATGGATGTAGTTAGGCCCTACGACACAGAACAGTAGCAGCAAACACAACCAACACTATTGTACATTTACATTTCTCCCTTCCCCACTTCCAGGTCTTTCACGTAAATATACCACTAGGTTTGTCAGGGCTGTCACCATTAGTATTCCTACAGTTTTATGGCCGTTAATTTGGAACTACAAGATATTATCACCTTAATATTTGGGAGGTCTCAGGCGTCGTTAAACCTTTACTTGGGTTTGACAAAATAATTCGAACTACTCTGCAATTGCACAGATGGCCAAGCTTGATCAAAACTGGGAATAGAAAAAACAAGACTGAAGAGCCTGAGTATTCCTGGTATCTGCATTTTATATATATGATTAGTTTTAAATGCTGCTAGTCCTCTGTTAGATAAGAAGGTGAAATCAATAAATGACTTGTATAGGAGATGTTTTTTTCTGTTATTAAATATCAATTAATTCGGTGGGGGGGGGGGGAGAGTTATTTCAATGCTGGAGAAACGAAAACGAGCAGGACTCTAACATAGAAAAAAATAGGAAGATGACGACACTGAAAGTCGAAAGAAATTCTGGGGTGGCACAGACAAATGATATTAATTGTCTAAAGCATATAGCGTGGAACAATGCACCACGCATGTCAGATGATGCAGAATTGCAATTTTTTTTCTCCCTCGTGTATCAGTTTGTTCCAGATCGTCTTTTACCCGTCTTCGATTATTTTGTTTTGTTTTGGGCGATTCTCGTTCTACTTGTAAAATCTCTTAGTTTTCTTTTACTGTTTTTCCAGGAAATATTATCTTGTCCAGCTAAATTGAATTACTTCTTGCGCAAACTCAGACTATCATTTTCTCCCCGGCAAAAGTACCGAGAAGTCGTCAACAAAAGTGCGTTATTCTATTGTTTCATAAGTACTTCAAGTAACCTGTATTATTCACTGCGAAGGTTTTGAATTCCGGGATTAGTGAATATCATTGACAATGAGAAAAGAGTACAAGAAAAATAAAATGTGAATGTTTGTACCAAGACAACTCGGCATGTTTTTTAATCTAGATGCTCATTCTACAGGGCCAGGGCCACTAGGTGTCTAGGATTCCAATACTCTCCAACAGTTAAGACCCAAATTCCGGGAGCCTGACAGCACCGAGCCGAAAAATTGCGCTGAAGGCCTATGAAAACAAAGATATGTCCCACACACAGACTGAACACGGTGTAGAGTCTGAGCAGATATTGGGTAGTCTTTTTTTCCCGTCTTTTTTTTTTTTTTTTGTCCCTGGAGTAAAGGAAGCTCCCGGACATTCTTTATAAGCAGAAAAGTGCGGTCCATTTATTTGAACGTGAGTAGAGTGATATTAGAAGGATCGCACTTTGCAATGGACGTCTAAAGGCTCCACATCACAGTTCATTGACGGGGGCACGATAGCAGAGTTGAGGGGTTTAGCCTCCTGCGTAAAAGGAAAAGTTCTACTGTAGAAATGTGCGCTGAAGAAAGGAACTCAGACGTCTACGAGGATTAAATTCATTCCTCTTTATACAGAAAGTCTCAGCAGGAGGTTGTCAAAGCATATAGACCCCGTGGTGGAAGATAAAAGTGGTGAAGGAGGAAGGCTACTCGCAGACAAAGACTTTCACAATACCTTTTTAGCAGTAGGACTACGGTGTCAAACTTCAAAGGAGCCGTTTCATTACAGGTTTTTAAGAGTTATTAAAATGGATTGGCACTTCAAAGACAGAAAACTGACGCAATGTAGCCATGCTAAGGGGCTCTCTGAGTGCCTGTTTCAAAAGGTAGAGGGTGAGGATCCTGGGGGGAGTGGCCTGAAATCCGACCACGACGTTGCTCATACTCTGAGAGCAGAAATGTTGAACGCTAAAAGTGCGTTGAAGGATCGGGTTATTGCAATTCTTATTCCGGCCTCGTGTAGACTCTCCCAAGACAGTCTGTAGCGTTGATTGAAACAACAACAAAGCCATAGACATTATACATAAGGGACTCTTCTTTTTCTTGGTTATTTGGCCTGAACAATTACACTACACGGCCAGTGCAAGATTACAATAAATTAGATTGCTAATGGTGGTTAACACTAAGGTTCGTAGTGCACTGAGCCAAGACTAATTTGTACTCAATGCGCCAGGTCTCTCTTTCCACCAGTTGACTCAAGACAGTTTAGACGTGCCCGAATTAGTGAGACAGTTTTTATTTCGGTCTCCCCAGTGTGCCAAGTCTCGTTTACCTCAGTAGTCCACATCGCATACTAAAATCGAGACAAAACATTCTTGAGAAAGTAACGTGCGTCACCATTCTCAGCGTGTTGTTGCTGGAGGTGTAGAAATGTAGAGCATGGTGAGAGGATAACTTACTTTCAGTTGTCTTGGTTAAAAACTGGACGAAATACGAAATGGCCAACAGCTATGAAGGAAACGTGGATTATAAATCAAATTTTTGCCCCATTTTTTATCCTCGTACAACCCCCCCCTCCCCCCCCATGCCTTTTGCATCGTCCCAAAACCGCAACACCTCAGTAAATCTAATGTTTATTTTTAAAAATATTTTTCTACTTCGTACACTATCCCATTCCTCTCCTCCCCACAAACCCACCTCCTTGTTTCTCGGCTATGTTCCTACTGTCTCTCTCACACTCCAGTGTTTTGTAATTCTTTCGTCATTTACTCCCATCTGACTCCCTCACCCTCACCCCACACCAACTATATCTTAATTTCCCATGACGGCCGACAACCGCTTTCCAGCCCCGAGCCCCTATCCATCTACCATCTACCATGCCCAAGTATCGCACAGTGGACCCGCAACGTGATAAGCCCCATTTCGAAGAAGGGGGGGGGGGGCGGGGATGAGTTTGTAATTCATTTGCCAAGTCCAAGGTATTATCCTATTTGCTCACGTCGAAGTCTTGGGTACATACTGCAGATGTTATAGAGATTCCAATCAATACAGCAGGGACTCTTCTCTGGTCGTGGGATAGCGTGAAAATGTGGCATCTCCAAATAGCGCAATAAGTAACTCGTTAGCGTTGCACAATGTTACACTATAAAAAATAAAAAAAAATCTGATTATATAAATATTTCATCTTTGTAAATCCGATGACAAAAACATTTTATGAAAGAATGCGTTTCTTTTTTTGTTTTTGAGGACTTTGCTGAATATACTCCTTAGCCGACATGGGATGATGTACCGCATTGACAGGATACGTAGTATCTGACATCTAACTGTCCTGGGACTGAATACTGGGAATGAATATTAATGTGAAATGTAAAGTTAGCTTTTTCCCTTGAGTATATATTAATTATGTATCACAACGCTAGGGAAACAGAATCGGTATGAAGAGCAATGTTCAGTTTTTCCCTTGAGTAGTTTCTCTTAATAATGTATCTCAGCGCTATGAAGAACGTTTCAGAACAAAGCGTCCGAATTGGACTGAGCCCTGAAATCACGTAGAAACAGATTTTAGGACAGAATTTCAAACATAATCATCAGAACCATGATCGAAAGGTCTGTGCATTCTGAAAATGTAATATATGTATTATATAACTGAACTACCAATTTATATAACCCATGCCTAAGAAGATCATTTTCCACCGACACTCATTATCAGACCTACTTACGTGACAACAGTCAGAATCCTGGCTCACATGTTGGCGCATGCTGCCACATGCATTACGTGTTCTATTATAATAATAATAATAAAAAACTCGCGGGATTTCTAACAAGCCATACTGCTGCTCACACACCTCGAACGTGTGAAATTTACATATGCCCTCCACAGAGGATTCTCTTTCAGATTTAGGGACCTGAACAGGTGTGGGAGTATTTTTTTGAGTTTGTTTTGTATCGCTAATTGTCTACCGCCGATCATTTCTTTTCCACGAACCTATGACGTGACGACCGCCTGCGATTATTGCGTTCGCCATTAAACAAACTGCCCAGTGCCCAAATCATTGTCCTTTCATGACAATCTTCGTCTCGAATGTTGGCGGAGTGCGTAAGACATTAATGCGCAGTCGGAGTGCGGTGAGCCTTATCTAAAAACAAACAAACAAACAACAGCAAAATAAAACTGAAGGAATGGCCATTATAATTTCCATTGTAATCACTCAGAACTGCAACTAATGAATGATTTTATCCTGGGCATCGCCGGGTACCTCAGCCCGAGACACAGGATACCGAGATGTTCAATTCGCCACATTCCGTCCGTCGACTCGCGCGCGTATCAGCCGTGTCAACAGTGCAACAATACTTACCACACCCCTTCTTAATTGAACGAAAAGACTAGTACCAGAGAGCTCTGTGAGTAGTACTCATCGTGTTTATACTCGCCCAAGTTGTGGACATATAATGCAAGAAGGAATGATTCGTCTCGGTATTCTGTGTCTCGGCCTCAGCTAGTAACTGTAAAATTAGTAATTTATTTACATAAGTACTGTGTGGATTCTAGACTAATAAAACTTGCAGCTTCATTTTTTTTTCTTTTGCACCCCATGCACACGATCTGTGTAGCCCTCTTACAGATGCTACGATTTAGCAATTGCGAAGTATGATATAGATCTATGAATCCTCCATCCACCCATCAAATCCGGTTTATTCCCTTTTCACGACAATCCGTATGAAAATTGTTCCACTGATATCGTGTAACTGACAACTTATGAGGATATAAAAGGCGATGGAAGCTGCAGATGAGGTGACTGTGAGGTTGGTGTTTATCAAGGCGATGATGATTTTGATGATGATGACTCTTGAGATTGTAACATTGTCGCGGATGTTGTGCTGATGTTGGTGGTATTGGTGCTGTTGATGTTATCGGTTATGCTATATTTCTGGATTTCTTTGTGCGTGTGGGAGGGGACAATTTGTGTATATGTGTTTGTGAGAGAGAGAGAGCGAGAGTGAGAGAGACAAGGTAATATATTATAATAATATTATATAAATATATATATATAGAGAGAGAGAGAGAGAAAGAGAAAGAGAGAGCGAGAAAGAGAGTGAGAAAGAGAGAGGGAGACAGAGAAAGAGAGAGAGAGAGAGTGAGAGAGAGACAATGTTAGAAAGAGATAGAGAATGAGAGACAGAGAGAGAGAGAGAGAGAGAGAGAGAGAGAGAGAGTGAGAGAGAGAGAGAGAGAGAGAGAAAGAGTGAGAGAGAGAGAGACAAAGAGAGCGAGAGTCAAAGAGAGAGAGGCAGAGAGAGAAAGAGAGAGAGAGAGAGGGGGGGGGGTAGAGAGCGAAAGAGAGAAAGAGAGAGATATGTTTGGAGCAAGCACCAATGTTAGTGATGGTGGTTTAAACAGATGGTAACATGCGATTGCAACTGCGGGCGACATGTTCATGATGTTGTTGCTAACAGAAACTGCATCGTGGCTATGTTCTCACTACAGTTTATGTTTCCTGCCCATTTACTCTTTTGCCTGCTTAAATCATGAAAAAAAAAAAATTTACTAAAACGTCAAATGCCTTCAAACATTCCTCTACAAGGTTAAAGAAGGACAATAAAATTTCAGCTTCGTCGAATTATCATAATTATTCACGAGATAATTGTTCGTTTTGGTTTATGTAGTTTATAAATTGTTACAATTGATACAGTTTTTCGATTTCCAAAATGAAATCAGTTATTTGTGCTTCTCTGTACACTATGTAAATAATCCGTGTTGCACTTTCAAAACCCAACTTTTGTCGCTATTTTCTGGCCAAACTCATACAAGACCACAAATGCTGCATGTCAGTTTTGTAAAAAGTTTACATGTCCAATACCCGGGGGGCTATGGGATTAAATCACGTCTACATTATCACCGAGAAGAAAAGAAAGATGGCTAAAGTTTCTCTCTCGTGGACGCAGAATTAAGATATATGGCGCTCCAGCAAAGAAACCGTCGGGTCTGTGACAGAAGGAATCGTGCTGGAGGACAAAAGACTGATCTCCACCGATGAGACACACTTGGCCCTCTCTGCAGCTAACTGCCGTCCTGGTGTATGGAAGAGCTCAAAAGTCAAATCTTCACGAAGTGGATGCCGGAAACTCAGTCACACAATCAAAGACAGGGAGAAAATTCTATCAATGCTACTTAGCGAGATCAGAACCAAGAATGAAAAGTCGTAACGTTTTCAGAATTTATCTGGCGAGTGACTATTTGAATGTATTTGCACAAAGGACATAGATAATAAAATAAACTAGGGCCACCTGTTGAGGACCCTGCACACTATTGAAAAAGTAACATTATGAATAATAATAATGATAAATATAATAATAATCTGATTACCTCATTTAATTATCATATTCAAACACCTAAAGCTTTATGATTATGCCACCAAAAATTATGAAACTGTGAAATACTTCAATTTTTGATGAAAAGTTACGTGGACACATCCATATGAACAAATTTCGGCCTTTAATATTATTATTATGGTTGTCTTTTATTTATTTTTTTTGAGTCGTAAAAAAAAGAGAGAGAGAGAGAGAGAGAGAGAGAGACAGACAGACAGAGAGATGCGTTTTCGTCGAGTGGGATGAAAAAGCATGATCGGAAATGTCATTGTCCATGGTGTATTAGTTGCCAATGTCTTTCCTTGATCCTGTCCGTGATTTTACCTACAATGGCCCAGGAGTCGAGGTAGTGGGTCAAATTGGGGTCAGGCAGTAAGGGCTCAAAGGATTAATTATTGAGTTAGCCAACCAAGGAAGTATAGCTACTTCGACATGCTGATAATTAATGCTGACGCCTAGTAGGGATAATAAGCGATGGCGTCAAGCTGTGAAGCATGTAACACCGACCTTAATGAAATCTTCCTTTATGTCCAGCTCTAATTAAAGAATGTGTGAGCATGTCAAAGTTTGACTTTTTCTTCTTGTATTACGTGGCCCTCATTATCTGTCCGTTTCGTAACACTTAATTAGTTTCACTTGACATCAGAAAAGTTGCGTAACTCACAGTTTTTTAACTCAAAAGATTTACTCTCAAAGCGCTGCAAATCTATACAAAATAAAGTTTCAATCATTTCCAGAAACTTAATATTGTCACATATATCAATCAGATTCAATAATATCACACTGGGGTATTGTGTATTTGTATGCAATTCAATTTCAATGTATAAGAATGGCTACTTTCTTTAAAAAAAATAAAAAAATAATAATAACAAAAGTGGCAATGAGTTAATTTCACTTCACGCCGGAGAATTTCAGCGTCTCTGATTACTATTTTTTTTCTTAAAATTCAAACAAGAGACAAATTAGTTGTTGTTTTTTTTCAATGTAATTCAAAGCAAAGCTGTTCATGCAACAATCTGAAAAAGTAGCCGTCGTTGCAGACAAGTAAAAAATTAAATTTTATCCCCACGTTGTATGAACTGCAATCATCATTAAAATTTCATCGGCATTGAATGTTGTACCGGACAGTGGGTTCAGCTGGGGCAGCAAAACTTAGAGAAAAGAGTTAGATCTAGTTGAAATTGTTACATTGTTCGACGACTTTGACGCAAGTGGCGCTCTCTTTCAAGTAAAGGTATTACAAAACTGAAGTGTATTTTGTGGACAAAGGTAATACCTCAACGAGTCAATTAAAACCATGGGATTCATTCATCAAAGAATGCCTCACTGAGCGAAGTCCCAACCCATTCTAAGCATTTTTAACTTTGATCTTAATTCTGAAACCTTTAGAGACTAATAAATAATTAGGGAATACATTTAATTTTATTTGTTTTTTTTTTAAATAGAGAATGCGATATCTTTATAACATTACTGACGGGACCATGCCAGAAAATACCTGTCGCACTGTAAGTCATTTACGAAATAGGTATTAAATTGATACCTTCATTAGCGTCTTATCCCTCGGGAAAAGTTAAAGGGATTTTGTTTTTTTCCTCACAGGTGTCTCGCTCATAGAACAGAAGATTGAAATTAATGGCAAAGACCGTTAACATACGAGGTGTTTACCCACTACGTTAAATAGCCCCCATGCGGTAATGAATTAGGTTTAAATTCCATCTGAAGATACCTCCAGTTCCGTACGTTTGCATCCAGTTGTGAAAGACCTTTGGCTTAAAGAGGAAATCATAAACTGGTGACTATTTCCCCACGTTCTTTCAGAAACGCTGTTGGTTTTCGGTTGAAACTCCCGTCACTCTCCAACAAAGAGATAAATTACATTTCTGGAATAGAAACTGCAGAATCTTGGGAATTTTAGAGGAGACAAAGGGTAATCCTCTGTAATTCCTTCCTCTAGAATGAAAGGCTTTAAAACGATAGGACGTAAAATGAACGAAAAGATCAATTGCCGGCGTCCAGCAGAAAGACATTTACCCCGACAGGAGGGCCGAATCTTACTGGCTTATCAGAGGATGCGGGAATGGTGCTGTGCTGTGAATTTAATGATGAAACAAAGAATGGTTCCATGGTGTCTGTACATTAATTAATACACCACATGCTGCACAAAAATGAATATGTATGAACAGATGGTGTAAACCTGAAACAAGTAAGTGAGTTCCAATACGTCGGAAGTATCTTCACTGAAGATAGAAGGCTGAACAGGGAAACTGAGACCAGAGTGCAAAAGGCCAATAATATCAGCTACCAACTCGTCCCGCTCTTGAAACACCCAAGCATCCCAATGGAAATAAATGCTAAACTGATAAATTCCATTTCATACCCACACTCTCTTACCAGTGCCAAACAACCACCCCCCCTCTCCCCCCACCCCCCGAGAGCAAGATCACAACTTGCCAGATGCGCTGATTACGTAGAGCCGTCAACAAAACCAAACGCGACAGAAATATGAAGATCAGAGAAATAGTGGGAACAATACCGGTCCACCGGTATATACAGCAACGGAGGATAAAAATGGTTTGGACACCTCTTACAAATGCCGATCTCCCAACCGGCCCATCGTACATACAGCACGCGTTTCTCTGAACACAAGGCCTGGACTAGTGACGTCAAAGTCAGGGCTCCCGGCCGGCTGCAGACCGAAAGCCCTCCGACGCCCTCAATGGCACAAGCAGATTCAAAAACAAAAGCAACAAACAGACAACAACAACAACAAACAACAAATTAATGAACATCAAAGAGCATGTTTTGAAACAAAATAGAATAGTGTTTAAAAATCTGCAGCGAACACCCAAGCATCCCAATGAAAATAAAATGCTACGCTGATGTTATTGGCCTTGCGCACTCTGGTCTCAGTTCCCCTGTTCGGCTAGTACAAACCTTCTGCCTTGTAAAAAAGATAATAGAAGAGAACAAAAATGCTACCAGACCAAGACATTCTCTTCACCAAGCCAAGACAAACGCACTCAAAATACAGATAAGATTATCTACCATGTCTTGGTGACATGTTTGCAAAATTTTATGTATTCTTAAGTAAGAAACTCATCAGAATACACATTTTTTTTTAAGCGACAAAATACGCGTACGCCCTCAGCTGCATCCCCTCTCTAAATAGAAAGAAAAAACAAAAAAGAGTCATATTCTGGAAATAACAAATGGGAACAAAGTGGAGGAACAACACTTTATCCGTTCAGCCTGTGCAGTGATTTGGTACTGAAAAAATTCGTATTTGAATTACAACTCCAGAGACAAAACCTTCTTCTTCCACCAGTTACAAATCACCAGGTCGTGTTCTCTTGTGTGCTTCAGACAATGCATTTTCGATGCTAGTTTTTCTTGGCCAGCTTGGGCGTACAAGCCTAACTTCTGGCAAAACAACGGGAAAATTCGGGTAAAGTAAGAAGAAAAAAAAATCTGACGGAGAAAGCAAAATAATTTACAAACTAACATTGCTGTAAAACCTCCGACAAATCAACCCCTCTGCCCCCCTTAATCAAAGCGTTCCCATACGCCTATGTAATGGCTAGGCTAGATTCTGGTCTTTTAGGCCTTTCAATGGGAACACTGAGTCAGTCTCTGCTCTGTCTGAAGGAAAAATCATTGGTTGTTACCATTGTTTCCACTTCCATTTCACACTACACTGCCCCATTAACTCCATAGAAAATGGCCCCGTTTTTCACATTGTATCATGTCCTATCCCACTGTAAAGTACAAGCGTACGGGCATCAGCTCATATATCTTTGTTTACTTCCAACGTAGCCTTAGCCTTTTTCGCATGCACTCTACTGCACAGTCCCCCTGTCTGATCATTTCTTGCTCCGCGGACCCCCCCCCCCCCCAAAAAAAAAAAAACAACACCTCACACAAACATATAAACACACATGCACAGACGAAAACCCATTCACACAATCAAAGACAAGGAGAAAATTCTATCAATGCTACGTAGGGAGATCGGAATTGGAAACGAAATGACAAGTCGCGAAACTAGTTCTTGCTTGTTCCAAATTCCACTTTTTTCACAAATGAGAAATTCTACGTTAATCTTTTTTGGGGCTTTATTTTTCTTTATAAGGAGTTAGAATAAATCGTAACTGTGAGACAGCTTGATAAATGCCAAAGTGTGTATTTGTTATACTTCATGTAGGTACTAAACGATCTCCAGTTGTTTTTTTTTTTTTTTCAGAAACTGGAGACAGAACAAACAAGAACTGGGATCTCCAAGTCGGGACGGGTTCAGAATACAATGGCAGTTAATTGAGAATAACTTAAACGTCCAATTCCCAGTACCCCCCCCCTCCCAAAACAACAACAACAACATTCCCCAGTCTCACTCTTCTCCCTCGTTCTAAAAACGCCTTTCGTACATGCATAATAATATTACGTTTTTTGGATGCCTCGGATGTTTCTTCCTAAACGGCCAAACATTGATTTACGCCTAAAACTTCCAGGCAACACGCCATTACTTTTTTCTTTCCTCCCCACCCGTTTATGTAAACACAAATTAATGTATAGACTTCAGCAGCAGCTTCATAACCACTCAAGTTTTACAGCATTATAATTGCCACCTTGGCTAAATTTAGTGAACGCAATTAGCTTTCCTTCTATATGCCATTGCTTCTTCCAGAACTGATGAAAAGGAGAAACCTTGTTAGCGCGGGCGCTACCAGTCAATCAGAGGAATACAATACAATTTAACCGTGTGTTTCCAGTTTCCGGTCACTATCTGGAAAGACACAAACATTGTGATGGCAATTACAATGATAAAATTAATGCTTAATCTTCGGCAACGTCTTATCAGGTGGGTGATTTAATGTATACTTAATTCCCGTTTATCTGCGCTTTCCTTTACAAAAGCGGCGTACGTGCTGAAATTGTATACAGCCATCCTGTGTGCAACTTCAATCCTGAAAGATTGTAATACATGAAACCATTATTTGGCGATCTGCAAAAGGTTAAAGCATTAAAAAATAATCCAGACTTCAGCGTTAATTCCATGTCTCCCCCTTGGAAATGCTCGCAATGTGGCAAAGATGACGTCTGGTTTTTCATCCTTTTTATTTTCTCTTTTGGGGCCACCCAAAAGCAGCGTATACTCGATTTTGATTATTTTTGACTCCCCTCCCTCGTGTATTTTTCATGCGCTTGGCGTAAACCCTCCTACCTCCTTGTACGGGCGCGCGCCCAATATAATGGTAAATTCATGTCCATGGTAACGCTTTGAAAGTGAAATGTATACATGAAACGTATTCTGGAACGTCAAGCAGTATTTTGCAGGGGTCATTTGACGGTTTCATCAGATACAATACATGTATCTGTCTTGCCTCTTTCTCCCATTTCATCGATTTTCTGGCGCATCCTCCTTCTTCTTCCTCTCCCCCCCCCCCTTTTTTTTTCAGAAAGTCTTGTTTGAATTCATTATCGAAATTGCCCCACACCCCCTGGCCCCAACAAATGCTTACACCAAGGTGCAAACACCAATTATTCTCCTCCCAACGTTCGTAATTGTATAAATTGACAAAATATTATTTTTTTTAAAAACACACAGAAAACTGTGGGGTCGCAGCAAGGCTATATGCAAAGTCAATTTGTAATTTGTATAACAGCCCTTTTGAACACTGTCAATCATAATTGAGCTACGGTAGAAAGATCACTTGATATTGTCTGTGAAATTTAGTTCCCGTGGTGTTCTTTCAGACATGTATTTGTACTAGTCAAAACAAATTCAGTAATTCGGAGATTACTGGTTACGATAATTATGTGACAAGAAGTGTAACTATTTCAGACCGTCCAATCCACAATGGATATCTGGGGTTTGTTAGCGTTAAACATTTTTAAACAGTTTTACATGGCTGGAGTTAGAGAAATTTGGCATCTTTAGTTAAATGGGTCAGAATTTGGATCATTTAAAATATGCACATAAAATCTTGCGCCGGAGCCCGACCGCTATGTGAAAAACTACATTTCCTTTGAGTCATAAATAATAAATATAGCGGGCAAAAAAGGCCAAACTAATAAAAGAGCGGATCATTAATTTTTGTCGCAGGCCATTAAGCAACAGTTGTGGTCGTTTTTGAAGCCAACTGAGTATATTAATTATTTATTTTGTTTGTATTATTGTTTTTTAACGAGTCTTCATGGTTTAACATAGCAGGGAGAGAGTGAATGAGTGAGTGAGTGAGGTAAGAGAGCGGGGGAAGAAGAGAGAAAGAAAGATAGATAGATAGATAGATAGATAGATAGATAGATAGATAGATAGATAGATAGATAGATAGATAGATAGATAGATAGATAGATAGATAGATAGATAGATAGATAGATAGATAGATTGATAGATGGATGGATGGATGGATGGATGGATGGATGGAGGATAGATAGATAGCTAGATAGATAGATAGATAGATAGATAGATAGATAGATAGATAGATAGATAGATAGATAGATAGATAGATAGATAGATAGATAGATAGATAGATAGATAGATAGAGAGAGAGAAAGAGAGAGAAACAAGCCATTGCTCAAACAAGCGCTGTTGAAAAATCGGCGCGCCGAAAAGTAAAAATAATTTTCTTTCTAGTTTCGTGGTAAGAAAGGCAGGCAATATGTTCCAGAATTCTGTAGATTGTATCTACATTCGCTTGTTGTACAACGCTTGTCAGAAGTTTGGATGAAGTGGACCTCCTCAGCGACGACGTCCCAATTGAGTGAATTGGGCACAGAATGTTAATGAATGGAGGAAAAAAATCCCAACCAAAAATTTCAGAGAGCACATTCTGTGGCTTGAAACTTCGTGGAAAGAAAGAAAATCTGTGAACCTCAACTTGGTAACTTGTCACTGGCAATGTCCCACTGGAGACACGGGCCAGATGGTATTAACAAGACCAAAAAAACTCGTCTTTTCACTTTTCTTCGAAATTTCAGCCTGGAAGTTCTATTGATTTCTCTTCTACTGAGTGGACCATCTCCGTGCTGGATATGCTTTCCGTTACCATAGTGATGAAAACAATTTTCAGTTGTTATTTTTTTTTTTTAACGAATGCAGCTGTGGAGCCCAAGACGAGAAGAGAAATGATGCATGCAGCTGTCAATAATAAAATTCTCCTTATGAGAAAATACAAACAAACTGCATCCACTGCAAGAGGTGTATTATTGCAATTCTTTCTTCCTTTGAGCATACACGTAGAAATACACTGAAATTAGCACAAACATTCATGCATGTTCGCACGTAGACAAGCTTGTACACGATGCAAACAGTTTTACAAATAAACAAAGTAACAGGAAACGTAAATCAAAACTGCATTTTGCAAGCCACAACTCAGTGGGAAAACGTTGAAAACAAGTCTGTGTTTCTCAGCAATGGCTTGCGACTTCCTTGCAGCTGCTCCGATACGAACACATCGTTTTGCAAATCACGCGTAGGACGTGCGAAATGCCTACTTCAGAGACAGCCATTCCTTGAAGACAGAAAGGCTACCTGAATTATACAAGGTGGCGACAAATTCGAACAGACGCGATTTGAGACCTGAGACGAATAGATGACGGGTACGCACAGGGAGGAAGCAACGCCGACTCTCAGCCCTGGATTGCCCTAATGAGGGCTTTGGAATATTCCAGCACTGGGATTGAGATGGCATTGAAGGGGTCTTAGATATCGTTATATTATTTCTGGAAAATCCTGTCTACACAAGTGGAATATAACGAATAGTTTCAAAATCTTCTGTGTAGAACGGGCGTGGGCAACCTTTCACATAGTAAGGGCCAGGCCTGAAAAATGTGTGGACGCAAAGGGCCGTATACACTCACTTCGTATTAGTGGTCTTCAAGAAATGACACATGATTTATTTGGATGTTAATTTTTAAACAACAAAAAAAACCTGCGTGTTTAATCTGGGGTGTGGGTTGTGTGTGCCTCTTGTATTTATCATTTTACAGCTCAATGACGGGGGTGTAATGTAATTTTCAATCAACTTCAACCCAAAATTGCTGGGCTGGCCGCAAGTTGCCCATTATTGTCTGGTACAGAGTGACAGGCCATCCACCAGTGACAGAAAAAGCCCAATTAATCAATAATTACAATTAATCACATCCTCCTTTCCACACACCCAACCCCATCCCTCACCCCCCCCCCCCCCCCCAGTAAAGCAAATTCTGGAAATGCATGCCGTTGGCAACCTCCAGAGGTTTCTACTTGGTATCAGAAATAAAAACAGTTCAACCCTTATCAAGCCAGCCAAACGTGAATTTCAGGCCATTTTTGGGAAGGGGGGGGGGGGGGGGTATATATATATTTTTTTTCACTATTTCGAACAGAACGACGTGAACAGTTTAGAATTCTCTGTGTCTTTGATACAGTGTTGTACACCACAGCATTATTTCTTTCCCACAGACAAACGCCCCCCCCCCCTCTCCACGTAGAACGTCACATGGTTTGCAAAGCTAGAAAATCCAATATGAAGGGAGGTCGACTTGTCTAGTGGGTTAGCAAATTGTCAGGTGAAATGACGTTTGTCTCATTAATTTCGCATGTGACGTTTGCGGCGTGACAGTTTGGCTTACGTTTACACAAAACAACACAGGTTGACTTTTTTTTAAAATTGGTAATAAAATGCAGATCGCCTATTTGAAGGGTTTTTGTTTTTTGTTTTTGTCCTAATTAAAGAAACTGAATAAATTCGAAAGTAGAGAAAAAATCAGACATAAAAAACAAAAAACCCCTAGGCTTTGGGTTTATTTTGTATATAATCCCCCAAAAAAGTAAAATAAAAGGTCTGGGTTTAATACAAAGCGATTGTTGTTAGTTTTTGTTTACTTTTTTTTTCTTTACTTCTCCTGTAAATTTTCCATAGTTCACATGTTCTCTAAGTGCACTGAGAATAAGCTGCCGAAATAAATATTAATCTCTTGGCATTGTGAACACACAATTTTAATGACAAAATGGAAACCCGAGCCTTATCTCCCCAGGGCAGGAAAGATCAAACTTGCTAGCACCTGTCGCGCTGAAAGACGGTATCATAATGAAGAGTATTTTTGAGCTGACGTCAGACTGTGGAAGGCGAAAACCGCATGGGAATGAGATAAGGTTGTGTCTGGACCTGTGCATTCAGCCATTCCTCACTATCGGTTGATAAACTTATTTGTGGCTCCCGTTTAGAGCGAAGATTTTGTTAGGTTTCGATAGTTTTGTTAATGGTTTTGTTTTCTTTCATTCTGGTTTGAAAAGCAGTGGGTTAACACCCGAAGGAAATATCCAGCTACGTTTCGTTCTAGTTGTTGATGTTGGTGTAACTTTAATCTCTCTTTTGTTTCCTTTTCGCTTTTATTAATAATATTACAGGAAAATAGACGTATTATAAAATGGACCTTTTCTTTTCTTTTTTTTTTAAATTTGACATTTGTATAGAAAAGCCTGAGTATTTTGGGTTAACAAACAATTACTTTGTTGTTGGCGCATCTGCCTACTTGATCCCCTTTTTTCTTTTAAAATAAATCATTGTTGATACATTGACAGGAAAACACTGTAGGTTTGAACTAATTCCGCATGATCAGACAAGAGGAAAGAAGGCGTACTGCGAAGGCAAAAACTGCCACAGGCTGCGTCATATATTCATAAGTAGAGAAAACAAATCATATAAAATATACTTGTTTACAAAACGGGAGCAAAGAAATGCGGCACGTATTTTGACAACAGAAACTCAAACAAGTCGGTAATTATATAGTACACATATTTCTCATCACGAGAAAGGAAGACATACAATACCCGAGAGGTAGAGTGAGCTTTGATGTTAGAACATCAAAGAACCGGGCTCAATATGCAGATAACAGACTTTCCTTTGGGATTCCCCCGAGCTCCAAACATAGCCAATCCAAAAGCTTTTCTTATTATCATTCGCCACAGAACATAAGGTTTGAGGGACCAAATTCAACCCGAGCCACAAATCCAAATGACCGATGCTAATCCACTTTACCTTCCTCAAGGTAAACATTACGTCACTTGAGGGGTCGAAAGCCTGGCCACTCGTTTACTGTCAGGGTCTATTTCTTGGAAAACTTATTACCGAAACAAATACAGCCCTCCTATCGATCGATCTTCACACGACAAGCTCCACCTTAGTTTACGTCATTCCATTAGTGGTCACAAGATGGCTAGGGACAGCCGCTGGACATACTTAATTGCCAACATATCAACATGCTGTTATCTTCCTTCTCTGCCCTCCTTTATTTTCTTGTCGTACAATCTGAAATTATTATGATAATTGAGCACAACGGACAACCGTAGTAATCACAAGCGATAATTACAAATTCGTTTGTCACCATTATATAAGCGACGTACAGCTCGAGCCGGATGTTTATGACAAACTGTGTGTACGCGATCGTTTGGGTGGGGTAAGAGCTGTGATAAATGATGCTCTTCCTTGCAACATGCTCCGCCCACTCATATGCTCTCTCTCTCTCTCTCTCTCCCTCTCTCTCCCCTATAAGACATCAGCACAATATGATACCAGGAGGACAAACGCCTCCACCCTCCCCCCCCCCCCCCCGATCCCTACATACCATTACAGCCCTGAAACAAAAGACTCGTGTTTTGGTGACCCATACAATAGCTTCAAGCGCAATTTTACAAGAACAGCTTACACTAAGCAGTAAGCCCTGATCGACGTAGCCTACGAGCATGATGAGTTCAAGGTTCGCTATGACGAAAAAGAAGCAAAATTACACTGACTTGCTGTTTGAGATAGGCGCACTGAAATGCTGAGAGATGAATTTTTTGGCATGTACAAAATCAAAACGAGAAACACGAGAAACTACTGATACACTGATACTTCTATTGTTGCTTTTTGTTTATTTCCCAAGTTTCCTCTCTCTCTCTCTCTTCATCCCCTTCCTTCTCCCCCCCCCCCCGCCTCTCCTAACCCACTCTCTTTCCTCCCCCCTCTCTCTTTGCCTCTTTCTCTCTCTCTCTCTCTCTTCCCCCACTCTTTTCCTCCCCTCTGTCTCTCTCCCTCTCTCTTTCCCCCTCTCTCTCTTTCCTCTCACTTTCTCCTTCTCTTTCCTCCCGTTCTCTCCCTCTCTCTCTCTCCCATGCACATACACCCATGCAGACATACAAGATAAGACCGCCGGGTTATGAAAACTAATGAAAGAGATTAAAATTTGCTAACGGAAGAGATAAAATTGGCATCGCAGGTCGAGGTAATGTCTAACAACTGTTAAGCTATCTGTTTGTGCCGGTGTGACATCCAATTAAAAATCGGGTTGCCTCGGTGATAATTCGCGATATGTAATTATAGATATTATTATATTAATTAAAACATCAGACCTCTTTCCGTCTTTGAAACGTTTCGTATATTTCTGACACTACAACTCATACCTGTAGCTTTGTCCTAAAAAATATATCATGTCATCTATTCCTAAAACAACCTTAATCCCTCAATTCTAAAAATAGCTTGATTGAAACTATAACTATCACTAGGTTCCTCACAACATGTTGCTTGTGGCAAAATTTCCTACCAATTTCCAAAACAGTTCGCGACCTCAGTCCTTGTCTGTTCCAGCTCCATTTTTTTTTTAAACAACTGAGAAATTCGACGCTGAACGTTTACGGCTTTAGTATTATGATAAGGAGTTAAAATGAATCGGAACTGTGAAAAAGTTTGACAAGTGCCACAACATAATTATTATAAACACGTTTCAAAGTGTTCATTTGTTATACCTCTTCTACATACTATAAGATCTCCAGTTTTTCAGAAAATGGAGATACAACAAAATTAGTATGAATTAAGGTCGCCATAATTATGTGCTCCATAAATACACCGCTTTAAAAAGCCAGGTCTAGTTAATACGAGTATGTATGCTTTTAGAAGTTCTTGCTGGCTGGAAAATTTCCGTGAGCGACTGACATAAGTGCAAATAATTATCCTTTTTTAAATTATTTATTTTCTTCTGTGTTTTGTATGAAGTGCTCTTGTCCCCCAGAGACACTGGTCGTCTGGGGACGCAGTTATCGACCTTTCTCCTCTCATCATTTTTTTTTTTCATCCATGCTCACTGCCCTTTACTAGTGTCTGTTACAAAAAGGCTGGAGTCAAAAAGGCTAGAGAGGAAATGCGTCGAAGCAAATTGTCTCATACTAAAAAAGAAAAAAAAAAAAGGAAGAAAATAGAAGAAAAAAAAAAGAAAATGTTATGCGTGTGGAATCAACATCAATTTTTTTTCTCTCCAAAAACTGATATTTGAATTTGTTTGAAGTTTGGTGTGAAATATGAGCCTATGCACAATTGGAAACAAATTCAATAGACAGGTTATAATTTCGGTGTTTGGTAATTAAGACGCATTATCATGACAATAATTATTACAAGGTTTGTGTATTTAGAAATTTCTGGGCACCTTGCCGACTGCAGCAATCAGTGCGTACCTGTTATGATGAATTACCATGGGCGATTTCGTGACACAGAAACAGATGCTTACGTATATAGTTTGAAATATTTATCCGAATCCTCACCTGAACGTATGTGACGAGAGGGCACATAAAATCGCCGTAAGGCCAATGCAGTAAGATCAGATTCGCCATGAACGCAAAAGGGTTGCAGATCACCGCCTTGACAATGTCACTGACTGCAAGATTTAACAAGAACAAGTTGGTCACAGATCGCATTTTGGGGCGCATTACGATGACGTAGGAAAACAGAACATTTCCACCCACAGCCACGATGATGATGAGAATGTACATGAGAACGATAATAACTTGAGCGTAGAGTGGTTGGCCATCGTTGGACGGGAACTCTTCCCCTTCCCGGATCAGGGAATGGTTAGACAGGTTCTGGCTGGTTTTGTTGTCTAGCTCCACGGTATCCACAGCCTTCATGATGGGCGTTGACGTCATTAGGGACCTGTATCCGGACCTTGTGAGATGTAGGAACTAACACTGGAACTGTCACCAGGCAACGTCTGGCTTGTCAAACCTGTTGGGATTTACAAAAGAATGAGCAATTGAAAGACGGTTAAAAGTTTACTAAATTTTGTTTACTAATTCTTTCATTTGGTTGATTGCCTTACTAAGGTCTTCAGCAGCACAATAGTTATCACATATTCTTCATTTCTGATTCCAGTGCTACTTATAACGATAAGTAACCTGTCTTTACAAGGTGGATCCTAAGCGTTTTGCAAAGAAATATTAACTCTCTCTCTCTCTCTCTCTCTCTCTCTCTCTCTCTCTCTCTCTCTCTCTCTCTCTCTCTCTCTCTCTCTCTCTCTCTCTCTCTCTCTCTCTCTCTCTCTCTCTCTCTCTCTCTCTCTCTCTCTTCTCTCTCTCCCTCCCTCCGTCCCTCCTCATGAACTTACAAGTATACTTTCATGCTGTGCAAAACATACAAGACCTAAGGGAAACATAAAACGTCAGTCAGTCAGTGGATACTAACCAAACCTCCAGAAGACACCCTGAGTTGAAAATAATTCACAATGAAATTTCGTAGCATTTCCACAAAATCCGAAACTGCTCAAACTCCACATGAACTGTTTAATTTTCAAAGTAAACAAGGCAGTGCAGATAACTGAGAATCGGGGACAAAACGCAAACTGTTAGTCACGGGCAACTACTTGTGTATCATTTATCCATGAATTATTTCGGAACCTCGCTGTCAGGATTTACCACCGGTATACCCCAACACACTGCAAAAATTCTATGTGTTTTGCCCTCAGAACACACGACTGAATTAATATTGTCATGCAGACTGGAATCAAGTCATGGCGAGACGTATTACCAATTAATATGCTAATGACATCTATAAAAGGCCAGCTAAACATGCCAGTATAGTTTTATCTAGATGAAATAAAGGGCACGCAATGCACAGTACTGGGTAAATGTGTTGCGCGACAAGTGAATATCCCAGCGGCAATTAATATCCTACGAAGCAACAAATCAAATGGCCGTCATGGGTGGCAAAGGAAAAAAATAGAAACGGAAATAGTGCGTCTTGTGATACGACAAAACACAGAAAGCTACTTTGCCCTCCACAACTTTTACTGCTCGGTACTAGCAAGGATGTCCCCATTTCCAAAGCCATAGCTTCAGAATTACAAGATTAATCATAATTAATCAGACACCAGGGAACTGGTCTTGATCAAATTTTAACACGGATGATAAGCTAAAAAGCACCAGAACTGGTTTGCTTATCTTTGTTGCAATTGAAACAAAAAAAAACAAAACCCAGCACTTTAACTAACCGTGAATCAAAGAATTAGAACATTCAGAGCTTTTTGGTCCTTTTTCTTGTTCTTTCAGAATTTACCTGGTCTTGAAGTTATTTATGTTTTCTGTTTGTAAACATTATTTGGTCAAGTCCTCAGATATTTAAGTTATTCTGAGGGCAAGCACACAACAACAACAACAACAAAAAAAAAAACAGTTGTTGTTTCTTTCGTTCACTAGGACTATGTGGTCGTGGTAAATGTATAGTCGGGATGTACGTTACCACCTTCGTACTATGCAAAAAATAAAGAAGCGTTCAGTGACTTTTACAACCACTGCCCGTTTTAAAGCCCTCGAAATGAACCAAAATAATAATATATATATTTTTTTTAACTTTTCAGTGTTCACATAGAAAGCACGGTCATGCCCTGGTTTGGTTTCATTAAAAAGAAAACTTTATTTATACCTAGAGGTACAGAACTTCAGTTGTAAAAGACTTTTGTAGAGAAGCGGCAGCTTTGAGCACTGCTGAAAAACAACCACTTGGGGCAGGTTTACGCTGTTTACAAATTTTTTAAATGAAATTCCACACAAGTTATCATCTTCAAAATGCATCCCCCAACATAATTTTGACATCTTTACGCTCAAAAGGAAGCTATTCAGATTATTTTAGAACTGACATTTAACGTTCGGGAAAACGCTTACTCAACACGGATGAGGTGGCCTCACTGTACAGCACTGGTTCTCAATCTGGAAGTACTGAACACCCCCCCCCCCCCCACACGCACACACACTTTTACGCTCCCCAGGGGAGGAATTTCAAAACTAAAAGAATGGGCTTTAGCCAAGGGAGGAACTGAGGAGGAGGAATTTCAGACAGTGGAGGAAATCCAGAATGGGAAAGAATAATACTGTGTACACCGTGTGTATCCAGTGAAATACCAGTACACACAGCTAAAAGGGCCATCACCAATTAAGAGTTGACAAGAAAATTGCTGCTTCAGGCAGAATCCCATTAAGTATAATGGTGAAAAAAACAAAAAAACTGTTGGATGACATTCAAAATGGTGGAGGAATGAGGAAACCTGGGATCGGGGCATTTTTTTTTTTACGGGGGCGGTGTTTGGGGGAGGGGGAGGTTTGTGGGCCGGGACTATGAGAACCACTGTTCATGAGCAACGAAGACGCAACACTAAGTCTTGCTAATAAGTTGAGGAATTCTGCTAATCACTCTTAGACGCCTTCTGCGTTCGACATAGAAAAAAAACACTCCTTCATTTCATATTCCTTAATAAGGAATATGAGAAATATTGCCAACAAGAATTTTTCTGTTTCCGAACTGCAAATTAAAGACGTGACTGCTTAATAAACTCTAATTAGGAAATGCCTGAGGAAGGTCCGTTTTTAAAATGGAAACAGTGGTAAAAATCTCTTTTCAAGCCAGACCCCAGAAAACAAAAGAAGAAAACTAGTCTTGTGTGGAATACAAAGGCAGCTTTTCAGCTTCAGTTGTGGTTATTTCTTTTTTTTTCCCCCAGGAAATCGGAAGGTTTCCCTCTCAGGAAATCTCTGTTTTAGACGAGAGCTCTGTGTTATCTCTTCCTCTTCGCCTCCTCTGAGTACAATGTTATCTTAACTTGCAGAAAACTCTACGGATATTCGGTTGCTTTCAGCTTTTCGTTTGTCGGGAAGAAATTGATGTAAAAAAAAAAATGTCTATGTATATAAAAATGAGTCTCGACTTTAAGCATCATGGGTGGAAAGGAAGAAAGCGAAACTGAAACAATTTAAAAGAAAGAAAGAACGAACGGAAGAGAAAAAACGCGCTGCAGATAAAGGAACAACACGATGAATGAGTTACTGGTATGATCAGAGTAAAATTTCAGAAAATTACCGTGATAATCGTTTTATTATTTACTACCACGGCTGGGTCAAGGTTTACTTTTGTAACGGATTATCTGATTTGTTGGCATCTAGTTGGCCTTGACTTGGTGGATTTTCCCAGATATTCGGATTAAAAGAGCCGGAATATTATATTATTTGTCAAATCCTGATTGAATTATCGTGAAGAAAATCGGTGTAGGTGCCGGAATTCATTCGACATTCCGGCACAGTTTTTGCCGGCGCGTACAGTCACTGGCAACCCGCGCGTTCTCTGCCCAGTTGTAAGTCAAAATGGCTCAGTTCTCAAAGCTCGTTGTGCAGTTCCTACCACCACAAGCCAATCTGCTTTCCCACTGCGCACTCCCTAACCTTTGCTACCCTGTAGCATTATTTTGGCCGGGTTTATGTACCGCGGTAGGCGGTTGAAAAGAACAAACAAGATATTAA
This sequence comes from Onchidella celtica, assembly GCA_963931925.1. Taxonomy (NCBI): domain Eukaryota; kingdom Metazoa; phylum Mollusca; class Gastropoda; order Systellommatophora; family Onchidiidae; genus Onchidella; species Onchidella celtica. The sequence goes on from OZ007568.1 coordinate 72,103,945, forward strand.
AAACAGAAACTTTCTCATTAATATTTACCTGTGTCTTTTTCTCCCTGTTTTCTTGTATGAAAAAACATTCAAAGTATTTTGTTAATCCACTTGAAGATGAATGCAGACCTCGGTATCTGACTCGTGGCTGTCACTCAAGTTCGAGGTCTTAAAATTAGACAAAATGAAAAATATATATATATATATGCCTTGTCACAATTGGGTTGTAAATCAACTGTTCTAGTGTAACACACGACAGCTTTGCTGCATTTGTACTACGTTAAAAGGACTCTGCACCGGATGTTTTTCCATATTGTTGTATGTGGATTTTTGTCTTTTCGAGGGCATGAAGATCGAAACTTTGAAGGGCTGTGCAAAATCAGAGAACAACATTACCGCCACAATCTCGAAGAGTTTTTAACCGAATGGAATGACGCTTGTACCTAGTGAAATCAGGAGTGAGAGAACCATCTCCATGACAAAACCCCAAAATCTACAAAATATCGCATGTAACATTATGGCAAATACCAAATATCCCTCCAGTTTATCATGTTGATGTTGATTTATTTGTCTTGTTCCTTCCCCTTCCCCGATCTAGCCCCCGACCACCGTCAGACTCTTTCATTCTTTCTCGTCCTCTCCCCCCCCCCCCACCCCAAAGAAAACTCCAGATAAAAGTCATGAATCAAGCAGAGAAAACGGTTTTATGAATCGCAGCTTCTGTGAACTGCATGCATTCCAAACAGAACACAATCTCCCTCCGTTTTGAAGACCTTATTTTCCTCCCAAACTTGCACGTCATGTTGTTACTGATAGTGCATCAATCACATTATTTTTTAAGATTATTTCTTCATAGTTTTTCGCTTGCCAAATCTCCAAATCTAGACAAGCTTGCATTCATCGTTCTGAGCTCGAAGAAATAAATATCAGAGGAATGCGCGTTGAAGGGGGAAAGTGTTGAAATAAAATTCCTTAATCTGTAACAGAACTCATAACATGTTTGAATTAGATATACACAGGAAAGACAGTTTCCTATATTTTAGCAGGTCTGAAATGTGATATTTATTACAAAACATTCACTGAAATTATACGTATTTTACATGTTGTTTCTCGCATTGTCATAAAATCACCACGGACATATAATTATATAATAAATAATGTAAAAGAAACAAGACAGTGATGATTTGACTTAGTGTTTATCCTATGTTGATTTACAATTATAGTAATCTTACATTTCGTTTCGAATCAAGATTATATGAAAACATTTGCATTTTGTATACTTCTTTAATCTCATTCGGGAAATTAGCCTTAGTGTCACTGCAGAACAGTTACAACTGTAGCAGAAACGTCGTCGCCACAGTGCAGCCCCTGTCGGCGGGTGTTTGTTTGAGGTGGGGGGGGGGTGAGGGGAGCAGAGTGGTAGGGATAAATTTTATTTAATTTTGCCCGGGCAGTGGCTAGTTCGGCCTGCTCTTCTCGATTTCCATTGTCAAGGTATCTTTAACGTGCGCAACGTGCACACGGGCCCTCTGAGTTTTTTTCACCTTAGGTGCTCGATCCTACCTACCATAGGATCAGGGTCAGGAAAGTATGAGAAAAATACTAAAATTCCAACATGTCTGCACCGACGGGGATTCGGTGTAGCGAGACGTGGATAAACAGTTTAGTTTTACAGCTTGTCGTGACTTCATGAAAGTGATTATCAAAGAACTGAAAATCGTAAACATTTAAGGACCCCATGGCCCACTGAGTCAAGATTATTTTGCCTGTCCCAGCCAGCATCGCTATGTCAATCCGACGTAGATTTCCGTAGTACTTGTAGGACTATCGTAGGGGGGCGGTTCCTTATATGAAATCGACGTCAGCGCGATGTCGCATCCAGCGGATCTACGTAGGAAAGACATCATTCCTACGCGCAAATTTAACGTCAACCCTCCGTATAGTATTTCCTAAGGGTTGCTTGCTGGGATGTTCTCTTATAGACTAGACTATGAAATAAATAGAACCTCTGTTGTAAACTCAACGCGTCATTATGAGATTGGTTGATTATTCCGTGATGCATAATCATGTTTTCTTACAAGTACGTACGGCCCCAGTGTGTTTTGCGCTGGGGGTAACGTATTTTAAAGCCTTTTGTGACTCCAGAGCTAGAGAGCTCCCCATTAAATAGCCTTAACAATAGCCTTAATTAATTGTTCTTTCAGATTTTCTGTTTGTTTTCCTCCTGATTTGTGGTTGAAAGGGTGGGGAGCAGAGTTAGGGATTTGATCAGATTTAGGGCTGAGGATAAGGACGGGGTTATGGATAGGTACGTATACGTACGTGCCCCTAAGGCAAAAACGATTGGAGTACGTGCGTACAAATAACAACAGCCTAAGGAATCAATTTGAAATAGAAATAATAATTATTTGCAGACTCTCCAGGTCTATATGACATCCGGCGGTCTATCCACCTGTCGACAGTGCTACATACTCAGGAACCACGTAAACATACCACCCACCGACGGGTGATTGAACACCTGCATAACGTCTGTAACATCTCAGCACGTGAGAGGAATCAGGTTGCATTTCACTGCACACCCTTCCCCCTCACCCACAAGGATAAAAAAATAAAATAAAAATCAATCTCCAATTTACTCTGCAGCCTCCTTTTTCTATCAAGTTTTATCTACATCACCAGACACTGTCTCCGTCGCTGAGATTATTTTACACTTATTTGGTATGGATGGCTCAACGCTTGGGACATCTTGCTCAAAACAATGTATTAAGTATTCCTTCCTTCCCCCATCAAAAAAAAAAAAAATCGGCAAAGTTACTGAATTATTACATAGGAAATATCTTAACTCAGTAATAACCGAGACGGTTCAATTCGCCAAATTCCGTCCGTCGTCTTGGACGCGTAACATCCATGTCAGCGATGCAATGATTCGCACCACATCCTCTCATGATTGAACGAAAAAGACTAGTACCGCAGAGCTATGTGAGTAGTACTCACAGTGTTTATACGCGCGCAAGTTGTGGACATTGGGTGAAAGAAGGAATGGTCCGTCTCGGGTAATAGTATGAAATTCGTTTCTTTGATAGTTTGGTTCAGTAGTAGTATGTAGGACCAAAGTTCGGGATGAGATGGCCAAATAAACAAACGGAAAGGCAAGCATATTAATTACAGAATGGAGCCGTTGATAGATGTACCGACAAATAGATTAGAAAGGCATAGTACAGAAAGGCAGTGAGACAGATAGTCATAGAGGGACAGATGGGTGGACGGATAGACAGACAGGCAATGGACAAAAATGGACAAAAAAGTAAACAGATAGATAGACAGACAGACAGACAGACAGACAGATAGATAGATAGATAGATAGATAGATAGATAGATAGATAGATAGATAGATAGATAGATAGATAGATAGATAGATAGATAGATAGATAGATAGATAGATGGATAGATAGATAGATAGATAGATAGATATCTAGATCGACAGATAGATAGATAGATAGATAGATAGATAGATAGATAGATAGATAGATAGATAGATAGATAGATAGATAGATAGATAGATAGATAGATAGATAGATAGATAGATAGATAGATAGATAGATACATAGATAGATAGATAATTATCTTACCTGTTCATGAATGAGGCAAAAAACAGTCAGCTGGCACACAACTCAATCATTTTCATCCAGAAATGAAATTATCAAAGCTCTCCAAATTGAATCCTTCAATGAACTTCTCCTTCTTTGAATAAGAATCAGTTTCAGGAAAGTTCACCCAAACTTTCCACGTCAATGAGTAAATCCAAAGCAAGGAGGCAAAACTTTTTTTTTGTTTTTTCAAGAATATACGTCAATGTTTCCCAACATTTTATAACAGTAAAAAGGCAAAAATATTCCTTTCCCTCCTTGTCTTTGAACTCCAACAGCAAACTGAATCGTATTCCACAGCAGACAAAACTTTTTTTTCAAGAATGTACGGCAGTGTTTTCTGACATTTTTTAGCAGTAAAAATGCAAAAATACTCCTTACCCCCCTTGTTCCAAAACTCCACTAGCGGGCTGAAGCGTGTTCCACACACTGGTAACTAGACTAAAAAAGTAATATTGCTTGTACCCAACATTACAGTGAATAATGGTTTTTCCTGCTACCACAGAACAGTCACTAATATTGTGTAAGCCAGATTTTTCCAAGGAGTTCGCGCGATTGATTGTGAAATGGCCAACCGATGCTCCAGTCTTTATTGAGCGGAGAACGAACTTGGTACCGCTCCGGCGTGGCTCCGTTGCGCGGACTTGACAAATTCTCTACTCTCGATGGGTAAGTTGATACAAGCTCTGCTAGGCGGACAGCAGCGTGCAGTGGGCAGTGTGGGCAGGCACGATTTGTTTGGTTTATTTTTTCCCTAACGGACATCACGGCGCGGGTGGACTAGCAGCTTTAGTGACGTTCAAACTGCGATTGTTTTCTGTGTCGTGGGAGGCGAATTTTTGTTTTTAAATCTGTTCTTCAAACGCTGGGGATTAATAAATCTTTAAATCTTTTGAATAAACATATTACGCACATAGTCCATGTAGATCTATGTATTGAAATAGTATCTTGAACTTTAATGTTCCAGTTCTGCCCACTTTTCAGAGAACTTTGCAAATAGCCATTATTAAAACAACAACAACAACAACAACAACAACAACAACAATAACAACAACAACAATAACAAAAGGATTGATTATTATTGTATTATCGTGTTGTGACCCAAATGGGATTTGTTTGCACAGTGATTTTTATTTATTGCTTTTTTCTTAGGAAGCGCATATCCAACATGTGGTGCGGATATGGACAGTGCATATCCGTACAACGCACACAATTCGATGACGTAGAACACACACCGGAATACTATATTACTGACCTTGTTAATTTGCATAGTTTTTAAAAATATGAATCGGCTTAGTAGCAAAACAATCCGACTTCTGCTCGGAGATTGCGTGATCTGCGCTAATAATAATAATACTTGAGTATACCTCGATCACCAATGGCTACCCCAAACCCTTTTCGCCTGATTAGTCAATCTGACTACCGCCCATTGATACAAACTGACGAGACCCTCACGCCCCCAGGTCCATCTGACTATTCCATATGTTGTCACTTGAATTAAATTCGTGAGCACCCTACCAAGTTTTGTTTCAGCAAACCTTCACCAGTCGCGCTTTTGGTAAACATGTTGTACGGATATGCACTGTCCATATCCATACAGCATGTTGTACGGATATACACTTCCTTTTTCGCGTTTTAGGGTTAGGGTTAGTGTTATGATTACGTTTGACCAGTTGGTCAGAACAACTTTTTCAATGGCGACAGACCTGACCACAATTATTATAAAGCTGTTCCGAAAAATGGTCAGAAGTTGGTAACACCATCTATTGGGTGTATTTTGTCTTCACGGCCGAAATAGAGCCTACGTTAACGGGCCAACTTGGAAGTACCTAATCTCGGATGAGAGGGGGTGAAAAAGGTTGGGGGGGGGGGGTGAGGCCTAACCCCGAGCCATGAAAAATGTACATGGAGGGAGAGGGACGTAAGTACGCTTTTCAAATATAACACTGATTTAAAGAGTTTTGTTTTATTTGCCTTTTTTTTTTTTTAACGAAAATGTAGAATTATATAAAAATCAAAATATAGGACATCTGTTTAATGAAACAATGAAACAGTTCACACACATAATACCAGTTTAAATTTCTAAAACAGTGAGACCTGGTCATGGATATTGACCATTCCTTGGGTCATGCACTAGTGAAAAGGAGGTGGGTGGGAGAATCGGGGGTGGGGGGTTGGGGGGTGGGGGTGGGGGGGGGTGGAGGCGGGTCAAAATCGCCCAGATTGAGCGTGCGTACACAATGGATTGCGCCTAAAGGTGTATATTATTGTTGATCGATGGCCAAGAAGCTTTCGTGCTGGACATTGAAAAAAAAAAAAAAGGGAATAAAAGAAAGGAAAGAGAAGAGGCTGACAACTGATCATAATTATATACAGCTAATTAGCACATCATTTGAGGGCCAAAGACACTGCAGGGGTTACCTGCCCTTGTGTCTGTGTTGAGATATTTTTCTTGTGTTTTTTTTCCTTCTTGTTCTTGTTGTATTTGTATTTCTATATTATTTTGTTTGATCCCATTTTTGGAGGTGGGGTGGATGGGGGTGTGGGTGGGGGAGGGATGGGATTTTTTTTTTTTTTAAATGTTGCCTGGTCAGCCCGCCTTGTTAGGCGTGCTCTCCTCGACTTCCAACTGCCAAAATATCTTTAACGTGCGCAACTTGCACACGGGCCACCAGAGTTTTTCGTCCTCATCCGAGAAGACTAGGTAATCGACTGAATGTACCATAGGATCAGGGACGGGAAATCCCCCCCCCCCCCCCCCCCAAATTTCCAACATGCCTGCGCCGGCCAGGAACCAAACCCAGTAGCTTCGGCATGAGAGGTGGACACCTAGGCTGAACGTAAACAAGCTCGGGCTCAACAATTTGGAGGAAGAATGAACTTCCATTTGACACAAAAATAGACTGATGTGAAATAAAAATAGTTTTGTAATAATTTATGTCAAAGTCTAGCAGGGAAAATCTGGACAGTATCTGGAACAAACATCCTCGCTTCCGGTATTTGCGTTCTCATAACTGTATGTATAAACAGAATCAAGGGTGATTAGCGTGAACCAATGAACATAATTATATAAAAAAAATTATGTATTGTGTGAGCTGTATTTATAGATTGTTATGGTTCATCAGCCGTCAAAACCAGGGATCCTAGTACTGGTATTCTATCGCCTTGAGTCGTGAATGATGTTGCTTCACGTCGCGAAGATTTGGGGAAACTTGAAAAGAGAGAGAGAGAGAGAGAGAGAGAGAGAGAGAGAGAGAGAGAGAGAGAGAGAGAGAGAGAGAGAGAGAGAGAGAAGAGAGAGAGAGAGAGAGAGAGTGTGTGTGTCACGAGTGGAGTGAGCGCGATTAAAAGGATTGCTGTAAAGTGGGTATAGAGTTGTAAGATTAACTCACGGGATAGTTGAGGCAGACAGTTAACTTGAAAGCGGGCAATGACACGAGAAAAGTGTTGGAGTTATTGAGGTAGCGTCTGGGTAATGAAAAGTCACTGCAAGCTCAGAAGTTCAAGAGAACAGACGTGTGAGAGGCAGTCGTGAGTTTGATGTATTCCAGTGAAGACTGGTAGGTTGAATTATAAGGATTTGTAATTGTGATGATAAATCTACTATATTCTGATGATGATAATGATGCAAATAAGTTATATGCGAGGACTTAAGGAGTGTGCAAGTAATTCATTACTGTATAAATAGATGTGAACAATGAGCGAGATACGTATGTTAGGAGCATGGATTCTTAGCATAGTCGGAGTGCTGTGTAATACTGTGAGTGTGTGTTACAGTAGAGATGTGCGGCTGTGTAGTGTTTGCGTGAGTGTTGGCTGTGTGGTGGGTGAAATGTGGAATGTTGTGTGTACGCTTGATGGGTCGTAATGAGTGGTGAGTGTATAGTAAGTACATAGTATTATAGAGATGTGATGTTATTCTTTATAGGTGCCGGGTGCAGGCTGTAAGCTGTAGCGGCCGTGACTGAAGTGACGGGGTCGGGCTGGGATGCCACCGTCAGGACCTAGAGGACATAGACAGGGCTGGGGATGTACGCCAGTATCTGGGTGCCTCCGCCAAGGGTAGCTGTGGCGTAATGCCGACAGGCAGCACAGTAGCCGTGGTAGTCTGATTCGGGGAATCGAGGCTGGCCATATTAATGAGATATATGTATTAAGATATTGTACTGCAAGGTAGTGCAGTCATTGATGTTAGGCTGAGGCCAAAATTTCATATTTTAAAGAAGTGAATATACTGTCGTGGAACTGGAAGTGGAATGAATGATTGAGGGGAACGAGTACTGTACGGTATTTATTGGATTGTACTTATTAATGTTATAATAAATGTGTGAGCCTGCTTGACTGTTTTGTTAATAGCTATACTTGTTTGTTTGTGATTGTTCGGCTGTTATATTGAGGGCATCTCCCAATCTGGGATTTGTTACAGAGAGAGAGAGAGAGAGAGAGAGAGAGAGAGAGGAGCAGAATGAGAATGAAAAGAAGAGAGACAGACAGACAGGTCAGAAAGACAGACAGAAAAGAGAAAGCGTGACATAGAGATAAAGAGACAAATAGAGATAGAAAGAGAGCGAAAAAAAAAAGGGGGCGACATATGGAGAAAAAGAGAGGGGGGGGGGAGCAGAAAGAGAGAGAGAGAGAGAGGGTTGAAGCAGAAATCGAGAGAGAATGAGAAAAGAGACAAAGAGACAGAAAGAACTGAGAGAGGGAGAAAAAAAGAGATGGAAAAAGAGAGAGTGAGAGAGTTGACAGGTTCAGAGAGAGAGAGAGAGAGAGGGGGGGG